>OY759264.1:57027217-57037217 GCA_963662155.1 Lamellibrachia columna
ATAAGGACGCCCGCTGTAAGGAACATTACAGTGGCCTCTCAATATAAGGACGCCCGCTGTAAGGAACATTACAGTGGCCTCTCAATATAAGGACTCCCGCTGTAAGGAACATTACAGTGACCTCTCACTATAAGGACTCCCGCCGTAAGGAACTTTACAGTGGCCTCTCACTATAAGAACTCCCACTGTAAACAACATTACAGTGACCTCTCACTATAAGGACTCCCGCTGTAAGGAACATTACAGTGGCCTCTCACTATAAGGACGCCCGCTGTAAGGAACATTACAGTGGCCTCTCAATATAAGGACTCCCGCTGTAAGGAACATTACAGTGACCTCTCACTATAAGGACTCCCGCCGTAAGGAACTTTACAGTGGCCTCTCACTATAAGAACTCCCACTGTAAAGAACATTACAGTGACCTCTTACTATAAGGACTCCCGCTGTAAGGAACATTACAGTGGCCTCTCACTATAAGGACTCCCGCTGTAAGGAACATTACAGTGGCCTCCCACTATAAGGACTCCCGCTGTAAGGCACATTACAGTGGCCTCCCACTATAAGGACTCCCGCTGTAAAGAACATTACAGTGGCCTCCCACTATAAGGACTCCCGCTGTAAGTATTTAAAAAGAACAACTTTGTACTCCTCGCTCCGACCAGCACTGTGCCGTGTACACTGTGCCGTGTACACTGTGCCGTGTACACTGTGCCGTGTACACTGTGCCGTGTACAATGTGCCGTGTACACTGTGCCGTGTACAATGTGCCGTTTACACTGTGCCATGTACACTGTGCCGTGTACACTGTGCCGTGTACACATGGATAATAGCTTGGCCAAGTCGCAACTCTTTCGTTGTAGCGAGAGTCCGCTGTAATTAAAACATGACAGTAAAAAAACAAAAAGAAGGGAAACATTACGATGTCGGTCAGATTTTATAACAGAATATTAGGTATATTCAAACAAATGTTCTCATTATAAACGACCTTGTTCTTTTTGATATAATAAATAAATAATAACGTTAAGCGGTTTCCCAATATCTGCGTGAACAGCCAGTCTTCGACTTGTCGGAGCCCAATCAATCGTACGACGAACCTTGTAACAGCAACAGCTGGACACTCCTGTTTGATGATACACAATACACCAAGCCTATCCTGTTATCGTCCCATCCCGAACGGCTACACATATCATCTCTTGAAACATTCTAGTAATGCTTGCAAACACCTGGCCACACCTGCAGCGATAGTATCAGCATGAACGTGACACTCATTGGAAATACACATTCTGAACGTGACACTCATTGGAAAGACACATTCTGAACGTGACACTCATTAGAAAGACACATTCTGATAATTAGTGTCAAGTAATTACACCACTTCATTCCCGTATTCCAATGACCATTTTAGGGGAAGGTTCGGTAATATGAGCCATTTTTTCACATTGATATTGTGGAGCCGTATGACTAGATATTTGCTGTGTGTAAAGTTAGCATAAAAGTTATCGTAGTAGACTATTGCTACTATTACTACTATTATTGCACCCGTCGGTTGTTTACTTTTTCTATGAGGACAAGGAGAAAATGTTCTCCAAAGGCTCATATTACATTATGCGTTAGAAATATGAGCATGGCCCGTGAATACTATCGGCATGGGTTAGTATATTACCCAAGATGGTCCTAGACACACCAGAGTCACAGCCTAACCCAATACATGAGTCATTACTGAACATAGGTACACGCACGCATGCCATAGATGCACGCACGCACACACGCACTCACACACCCACCCCCACAAACAACACACGTGAATCATTACTCAACATGGGCATACACTCACACAAACACGCACGAGTGCACACACGCACGCACGTACTCACGTATGCACGCACACACACACACACACACACACACACACACACACACACACACACACACACACACACACACACACACAAACGGCATTACCCCCACACACTCATTACCCAACATGGACACAAACACACGCACAAACACACACACACGCACGCACGCACGCACGCACGCACGCACGCACGCACGCACGCACGCACGCACGCACGCACGCACGCACGCACACACACACACACACACACACACACACACACACACACACACACACACACACACACACACACACACGCATATGCGTACATACATACTTCCTGGATTGCATGGGGCTTATACTACCCAGAAGGTAACCCAGAAGGTAACCCAGAAGGTAACCCAGTTCTCGTCTTGCTACAAGGTGGGAAATTTACAATGCATGCTTATATAATTATGACACAGGCTGACAGAATAATTAACTCATTGAAAAACGCAATTTATGTGGATGTAGATTACACGTCTACGATCTATACGCATTCATCCAACATGCAGAAATCGTAAGAAATGTTGTTAAATGTTATTCACGTACATTATTTCTAAATTGTCGAACCATCACAAATAGTGCCTGCGTGGTCTGCCACACTCCTTAACCCAGCAAGTGATCGCCAGATTGCAACATATGGTGTAGCATTTCTAAGTTATGGAAGCTCCTATTACCGAACCTTCCCCTATATACAACACAGCAACTAATACACGACCGAGATAAGAGACCCACGACATAATAATACACAAATACACGACCGAGATAAGGGACCCACGACATAATAATACACAAATACACGACCAAGATAAGGGACCCACGACATAATAATACACAAATACACGACCGAGATAAGAGACCCACGACATAATAATACACAAATACACGACCGAGATAAGGGACCCACGACATAATAATACACAAATACACGACCAAGATAAGAGACCCACGACATAGTAATAATTCCAATACAGTTCATAGGCTTTACATAGAATCTGATTAAAATATCACATTGCGGTAAAACAATATTTGTAATATCATATAATATTATGATATTTCTTTATAACATAATTACGATGGGGACGTAAATATAATCATCAGTCACACGAAAGATTAATCAAATATATAATACACAGAATAAAATAAATCAGGTTGAATAAAAACAAATCAGTAAACTAAGATAAATATAATATCAATCAATCAGTTAGGCAAACTGTTGAATTACGCACACGTCTCGGTAAACAGTCGTGTCTTCAAGGCTGGGTCAAAACAGCAAAAAAGACACAGCCTAAACAAGGTGTAGACTGCAGAAGTAACAGTGTCTGGAATGTCTCTCATACATCGTCGCACGCGACAATTGCTCTCCTCTTTATCCCTGAAGTACTTCCACCCTCAACTTTGAGGCCATCAGCCCTCTTCGTTAGCCGTTCCCCTTCCATTCTCTCCACGTGTCCAGCCCACTTTAACCGACTCATCATCAGCTTCCTCCTGAAACTCTCTCATTCACACAAACCTCCTCCCTCAACTCCTCCATTCTCCCCTTGTCTACTCTCTCTCTCACCAACCTCCTCCCTCAACTCCTCCATTCTCCCCTTGTCTGCTCTCTCTCCCACCAACCTCCTCCCTCAACTCCTCCATTCTCCCCTTGCCTACTCTCTCTCCCACCAACCTCCTCCCTCAACTCCTCCATTCTCCCCTTGTCTACTCTCTCTCTCCCACCGACCTCCTCCCTCAACTCCTCCATTCTCCCCTTGTCTGCTCTCTCTCCCACCAACCTCCTCCCTCAACTCCTCCCTCAACTCCTCCATTCTCCCCTTGTCTACTCTCTCTCCCACCAACCTACTCCCTCAACTCCTCCATTCTCCCCTTGTCTACTCTCTCTCCCACCAACCTCCTCCCTCAACTCCTCCATTCTCCCCTTGCCTACTCTCTCTCCCACCAACCTCCTCCCTCAACTCCTCCCTCAACTCCTCCATTCTCCCCTTGTCTACTCTCTCTCTCCCACCAACCTCCTCCCTCAACTCCTCCCTCAACTCCTCCATTCTCCCCTTGTGTACTCTCTCTCCAACCAACCTCCTCCCTCAACTCCTCCCTCAACTCCTCCATTCTCCCCTTGTCTACTCTCTCTCCCACCAACCTCCTCCCTCAATTCCTCCCTCAACTCCTCCATTCTTCGTTTGTGTAATCATGTCATTCCCACAATTCCTCTCACGCAGTTTTTTCTCGCAAACTTGTTTTTTTTTAGGCATCGCCATAGGAAGGCAGGCGAAGCGGGAAAAATGACAGTCTGGGGCGTATCACGGCTACACGTCGTGACACACAACACGATGATGACACTGACAGCCTGGGGTGAATCTTACGCGCCGTGACACTTGATATGACGATGACGTTCGCTGACATCTCCATTGTCACACAGACAAATCGATGACAATCACGACGTCTAGAAACGTAAAGGCACCTTCATTGGAACCGCGCACGTTACCGCACTTCACGATACAGGAGGATAATGCCAACGTCAGCAGCCTGCCCTTCCGACCACAAGTGCACAGATCCTTGTGGCCTATATTTGTCCCATTGAATAACTCATTTAGGAAATAATTAACCATCCACCCAACTTTACCGTTGACATTTTATTCGCTTCTTGTCGTGGGAACGTAGGGCGACAACGTCACATCGTTCACGTAATCGCCAACAAGTGTGACATCGACGGAACGAAAGGGTAGGCTGTAATGAGCGAAAACGACGGAACGACAGATCGCCTGAACGACATGCAGCTGCCGAACACGACGTAACGACCTGTTTATGCCAACGACATCAGTACCGGCGATTGCGAATTCCGCTGCAGCGATGATCGATAATGTAATGACATGACCGTGGTTCTATGTATAGACTCTGATACCGAAATAGTTTATGCCGACTGCAAATAGCAGGAATATGGCATGGCTGTATCAGCGCTGGCTATCTACAGGCCTCGTCGCCGAGTAGTCGCTATTTACGACATCCACACTGACGTCAATCATTGGCGGAGTTAATGTGACGGAAAATATCATTGATGCTACTTGTAAGCGGCGCCTGCGAACTCGACAAGCAATTGATGCGGCCCGACTGTGAACCGCTTGTCGACTGCGGATGACGTCAGAAAAGGAGCGACGGCGATTCGGCGAAGCTCGTGCTTTTGATCACATTAACAGCGTGATTATTTTAATGATCCTTCCTCAATTCAAGTTGTTCGCTCGTCTATTTTTAAAAGCATTTCGCGAAATATCAAACCTGTCTAGCATTCACTACGACATGCTAACTCGTCTCTGCAAATGCATTATTCAGTTTTGAAGAAATTATCGGACAAACTATTCAATTATTTTTGACCGGATCCGTTCAAAATTCGGCGAGAAAAAGACTAAAGTAGTCTACGGCATAAAGTTACTCACACTTTCGCAAGTTACCCGATCTAACGATCAAAGTAAATTTTTCGATGATTTTAACAACAGTACACACTCTTTTATTTAACCCACACCGCAAATTACTTAAACTGTTCACTCCACACATTTGAACATCAATGAACCTGATTTGCGATGTGCTCAATCAATTGAGGAGTTTTAATGCTGTTACCGGCTTGTTTCGTAGCCGACGGCTTCCAGCGCCCCGATCTCGCTTGATTCGATTGCGTTTCAATCTACTTGTACTTCAATCTAGGCGGATAAATTCACGGAACTTGCTGAAGCGACAACTTTCGAGGCGCAGTGAATTCGATGCTTGAAGAGGGACACGTGGAGACAGCGGCAGGATCTCGCCTAGGTGGAGGCCGAAAGGGTGGGCATACGAAAAAAACACGTACGCACGTACACGCACGACACGCACGTACGTACATACACGCACGTACACGAGCGTGCACGCATGTGCAGGGTTGTGCACGCATGTATGCAGGTAAATAATAACACGCGAATACTTTGTAATAATATTTTGTAAAAATGACACATATCGTCAATGTTTAATTATAGTGTCAACGACCTGTCGGAAATTTCAGTAAAATGTATTTCCTGTACACACAGACGTGTGACGCTACTAACGACGCGGGGGGGGGACACACAGACGTGTGACGCTACAAACGACGCGGGTGGGGACACACAGACGTGTGACGCTACAAACGACGCGGGGGGGGACACACAGACGTGTGACGCTACAAACGACGCGGGTGGGGACACACAGACGTGTGACGCTACAAACGACGCGGGTGGGGACACACAGACGTGTGACGCTACAAACGACGCGGGGGGGACACACAGACGTGTGACGCTACAAACGACGCGGGGGGACTGCTTTGAACTGCTTTGACTGTTCTTTTCTGCTGCTCCCGGCAGGTTTTCCTTCCACTTTTCATCCTCCTCCGCCTTTTCACATCCCTCTTAATTCAGTCTTCACTGTATAATTATAGTGTCAACGACCTGTCGGAAAGTTCACTAAAATGTATTTTATGTAGACATTCACTTTTGGAGCTTGTAGCCTAAACGTGCATTGCTTTCGTTATTCGGTGGTTGAACCTTTCAGAATCACTACCACTTCTATAGCGAATCTTGGACGCGCGCGAAAACAGACCAAATGACCTGCCATTAAGAACAGAACGCATCACAACGAATGTATTCATACGCGGTGTATATGTTACAGTCAATCTGTGTAATCAGTCATTTCGCGTAATGACTGACATGTTTAGGCATTACGTGAAATGACTGGAAAAGAGGTGCAGTCATTTCGCGTAATGACTGAAACAGTGTTTTGCCCTGATTAATGACAACTGATGTGGGCAAACTTGCTGTTTTTTCATCTACCTAGCCATATATTTTAAGAAATAGCCACCTAGCAGCTATCTATTTCTCACACTCAAAAATATGTTGCCTACCAAAGTAACAATGGTGACTGTCAATTGGCTAAGATTATTGTTCAGGTTCACTTTGGATCGTTTAGAACACCAGGAATTGAAGTTACTCGACATGCTCGAAACCACTTATCAAAGTATTCTTATTACGAGGTGCAATGCCCCAGCCTCCCTAGGTGCGCTTTGTGCCGCTATACCCAGAGCAAACGCTATGAAGTATCAATTACAATTTGTCTTCTATTGTGTATCTTACATTGAATGTTCGAAATGTAGAATGTCCTATTGTTTTTGTGGAGTCACGACATTGTGTCCTATTGATTTCAGATGTTCAGGACATTTTATCCTATCACTTCTTTCGTTTCTTTATCAACTTCTCGATGTCGCTGCATTTAAAAATGTTATACCTGCGAAATATAAAAGCAAAAATTATTATCCAATTTTAATTAAAAACTACCTAAACCAGAGTGGTGAGAAGAAAATATGTATTGTAATATATTGTAATTGTAATAGATTCATAATCATGATGTTTATCAATGTGTCTTTTATAGTAAACTTAGCAATTTGTTTAACTTCCCTTTTAAATTAATTTGTTTGCACGGCTTGATGTGACAAATCATGAAAGGACTTCTCGACTTTTGTGAGACAGTATTGACGGCTTTCATTTGTGCATTTTCTTTCATTTTGTGGACTTCCTGGTTTACATGAAGAGATGAAGAATTTAACTGAGAAAGGATTAAGGCTTGAATTGGTATCCAATACAATTGTGGTG
Source organism: Lamellibrachia columna (assembly GCA_963662155.1). Taxonomy (NCBI): domain Eukaryota; kingdom Metazoa; phylum Annelida; class Polychaeta; order Sabellida; family Siboglinidae; genus Lamellibrachia; species Lamellibrachia columna. Next base: position 57,034,736 of record OY759264.1, read on the forward strand.
GATATTAACTCGATGCTTCTTACTGAAAAAAAACCTTTGAAGGGAATTACCCCTGTGGCTTCAATGTGCAGATCAATGATTGAAGGTGTGAAATTTCACCATTACCAAATCAAAATGAAACCACATTATATTATACAAGCCACCAACATTGCATATGTGGGGCTGTGGAGTAATTTCTATGAAAAAATGCTGGTATGGTGTCATTACTGCATAATTACATGTTAGCTATGTCACATTTGGAAGATTATTTAACTATCTTTCCACCGATGCCTCATTTATTATAGGTTGGAATATTTGCATTGACTAAATGGACTACTATCTACCCCTCAAATTGTGAAATGTCTGGTAAATTTATCACACTTGAAATCACGAAACAATGTTCAGCATAAGAAACTACAAATAAAGCTTGAGTTGTTCTATAGTATTGAAATATTCCACTTTGGGAATTAGATGTTTTTTGACATATTTGAAACCTTTTGTAAAGTTCTTCCTTAAATTGTACTTCGTAATTATCCTGTGCCACAGTGATAGCTATGCCAAGAGGTAAGTGATTAACACCTACTGACTGTGTTCTTTTTATAGGGAGAGGCAATGCACAATAGCCAATTGAGACAGTCACCATTGTTAGGCAATTAGCATTACCAGTTGGAGAATGGTTGGTTCATCCATTACCTGTCCATCAAATCAGAGAACACCAGTGAGATAACTGTCAATCAAACTGTCAGGAAGAGGGTTAGAATCTTGTACCCAGAGAGGGATAAATTATTAGCAAAATGTTGCTATTTGCAAATATATAGCAAATATTTATTCACTTTGTTTATCTACTTGAGTAATGTGAATGTCTGAAGAATTATGAAAGTTGACATTAATACACAATTAACATTGGAACAATATATAATGACAAAAGTACACAAATTGTTATTACACAGTATGACTGAAATGGCCACCAGTCAAACTGTGTAATAATAGTGCCTTTTTTTCCAGTCATTTCACGTAATGACTGGAATTTTCAGTCATTTCGCGAAATGCCTGAGTGAAACAGTCATTTCGCGTAATGCCTAAACATGTCAGTCATTACACGAAATGACTGATTACGCATTACATATATAAAACTAAGGTCGAACCTACAGCCCCTTTAGACAACAACAATCCTCAATTACCCATTAATGGAGCCTTCTTACACACAATTTATTTGCCATATTTGGAAAGTTGTGCACATATATATATATATATATATATATATATATATATATATATATATATATATATATATATATATATGTATATATATATACTATATATAATTATATATGACTATATATAACTATAAAGGATGGGAGTATGGCAGATCTAGGATCGTGGAGTGGCGTCATCAACCTTCCGAAATACGTCATTGGTGGATGGATTTAGAAAGCTTGATGAAAAGAGCAAGACACTCCAATTAGCAGTGTAGATGTGGCCGTATAGCGTGACTTCGCGTGTGATGCTACTAACGACGCGGGGGGGACACACAGACGTGTGACGCTACTAACGACGCGGGGGGGGACAGGTGAACTGCTTTGACTGTTCTTTTCTGCTGCTCCCGGCAGGTTTTCCTTCCACTTTTCATAATCCTCCGCCTTTTTCACATCATTCTTAAATCAGTCTTCACCCTGGTCTCTCCCCTTTCCCGGCGCTGTTTTACTTTCGTTGTTGTCCCGCCTCCATCGCGCAACAAGCGAAAGTCCACATCACCACTGTTCAGACATTTTGGTAAGGATCAAGATTTCTGGTCGAAATCAGACAGCAGAATGTTTTGACCCCTCTGAAAAAAGCCTACGGACGCCCCTGACAACGAGAAATTAATTCGATGAAGGTAGATAACTAAGTTGGGATAGGAAAACAAAAGAAATCAACGAAGTGTGTGGACCTTAAGAGTGGATTTGAAGATGCCAACAACAAGATACAAGCTGGAGATTGGCCTTAGCACGGAAGCCATTTAACGCACTGGTAAGCCTCATTAGCAGAACAAAGACGTCTCTGTAGAAACTAAGCTGGATATATACAACACGGCAGTTGCTTCAGCGTAGTTAAGCAAACCTGTTAAATAATTGATAGTAGACGCCTGTAATGCTATCTATCTTTAACCATACAAAAACAAAACGTTTTTTTTTAAGATTTAGGTAGACACAAAGATAGCGGGACACACGGTAAAAAGGTTTTCTGTCATGTCATGTCATGTCACATGTAAGTAAGTAAGTAAGTAAGTAAGTAAGTAAGTAAGTAAGTAAGTAAGTAAGTAAGTAAGTAAGTAAGTAAGTAAGTAAGTAAGTAAGTAAGTAAGTAAGTAAGTAGGTAGGTAGAGACGGGTGAATGTAAATCGTAGATATGACCAAGTTTGCATCTACCTTTCACTAGAAAAAATATTAAAAATATTGTGCATTCTGGTGAGGTGAAGTGGAGTTTATTTGTCTTAGATCACACATGTAGAGTGCAATAAGAG